>CM040439.1:48137190-48174690 GCA_022702705.1 Papilionanthe hookeriana x Papilionanthe teres | reverse complement strand
ATTAATCCGCTGGTTTGTGGATGATAAGCGATTGATATCTTATGAATATGTTAAATTTTTCTACTTAGTTTTGTGAATATATTTATTTCTAAATGAGATCATAAAGTCGGTGATAATCACTCTCGACATTCCAAATCTAGTAAAAATATTTTTCATTAAACCGAAACACTCTTAGCATCACATCGAGGTAAAGCTTGTGCTTCAATCCATTTAGACACATAATCGATAGCAACTAATATATATGAGTTTCCAAATGAAGGAACAAATGGTCTAATAAAATCTAATGCTGAAACATCAAAATCTCGACTTCTAATATAAAATTTAGAGGCATTTCATTCTTCTAGATATATTACTTACTCGTTGTCATATGTTGCAGGATTACGATATATCTGCAAACATCTCTAAAGAGTAGGCCAATAAAATCCGGATTGGCAAATTTTATAAGCGATTTTATACGTTTCCAAAATGTCCTCAAAATCGAGTCATGACATTTACGAGATGATTTGTTCTGCATTTCTTCATAAGGCACACATCTTCTAATTATAAGATCCTTACATTGCTTATATAAATATGGTTCATCAAGAAAAATATGTTTTAGTATCATGAATGAATTTTTTTTATTGTTGCGAAGTTAACGTAGGTGGTAGAATAACACTTACAATATATTTTACTATGTCGGCATACCATGGTATTTTTCACTCTGTTATATTATGTAATTGTTCATCGGGAAAGCTGTCGGTAATTTCATTATCGGTGTTATATAATTCATTATATTATTCTTGATAAATGATACGTAATTTGATTATTTTTTCCATTTTTGTTAATGATTTCAAAATCAAATTCTTGCATTAGTAATATCATACAATTAATCTTGGTTTGAAACCTTTCTTTTGCATTAGATATTTAATAGCGAGTGATCGGTATGCCTGATACATTTATTTCAAATTAGATAAGGCTGAAATTTATCGAAAGCATAAACGTTGCTAATAGCTCTTTTTCGATGGCTTGTATAATTCGTTGACGTTATTGAGTTTCTTGCGTAATATATAACTTAAAAATTTTATCATATCTTTGCCAATCTTTGCTTCTATAGCATATCACTAGCATCACACATAAGTTCGAATGATTTCTCACGATCGGGTGAAGCTTATTATAAGTCTTTGTCGATTAATTTATCTTTTAATAATTCAAAAGCATTTAGGCATTGAGTTGTGAATTCGGAATTTCTTGTCCTTTTCTAAAAGTTGACATAGAGTTTAGTAATTTTTGAAAAATCTTTTATGTAGTGTACGTAGAATCCGGCATGTCGAAAACTTCTTACCCCTTTTCTGTAGTTCGAGGTGGTAAATTAAGTTTATAACTTGAATTTTTGCGAGTGCAACTTCCATGCTTTACGGAATTTTATGCCACTAATACGAATTCTATCACATAACCATAAATTGACATTTCTCCCAATTTAGAACTAAAGTAGTTTTCTCGCATACTTCTAATACTTTTTAAGATGATTCGAGCATGCATCGAATGACATTTCAAATACGAAATCGTCCGCAGTACTTCTATTCCATCATCGATTAATTTCACCCAAATATAGACATCATACATCTGCGGAATGTTGCGGTGCATTACATTATCCAAAAGGCATTCTTCGGAAAGCAAATGTTCCATAAGAATTTAGTAAATGTAGTTTTCTCTTGATCCTTAGGAGCGATATGTATACGGTAATAGGTATCCATCTAAAAAGCAAAAATATTTATGTACGTACAATACATCTACATTTGGTCTAGAAATGGTAATGGGAAGTGATCTTTTACGGTAGTGCATTTAATTTTCTATAGTCGATACAAATATGCCATCCGGTAACTTATCTTATAGGTATTAAATCATTATTTTCATTATTTTAACGGTTACTTTCCTCCTTTCTTAGGAACAGTGAATTGGGCTTACCCATACCTTTATCAGAAATAGGATATATAATACCATTATCTAACAATTTTAATATTTCTTTCTTGACTACTTCTTTCATTATTAGGTTTAATCTCCTTTGAGGATACACTTATAACTTGGCTTATGTTCATTATCTAAAATAGTGCATTGCATACGGATTGAAGGACTAATTCCTTTAATATACGCAAAATTACATCCAAAAGCTTTCTTATATTTTTTAATATGTTTAACGATTTTGTTCTTGTGATTTATTCGGTCGAGTGATATAATAGCTGGTAGGGTTGAATGGTTACTAGTAAGCATATTTTAAATAATGATTAGGTAAAATTTTTAATTCAAGATCGGGGAGGTCTAATAATTGATGGAACTATATTCCTTTCGGTGTTTCGGTATTATCTGACATTTCAAATTTTTCTGTATACTTAATCTATTTTTCATTATCTGCTTCTTCGATTAATTCGATTATTTTCTTTTTCTAACTTTTCTTAATAATATATTTTAAAATGTTGATTTGCGAATGTTCGAAGTATTTACATTCGAAAACATTCATCTTCTTTTTCTAAAGTAGGATATTTCATTGATTTTCTTTATGTTAAAAGTTACTTTTTGATCATTTACTCTCATAGTCGATTCTCCTTTGAACATCAATCCATAGCTTTTCCATTGGGTTAAAAGGTCTTCTAATATTATGGGAATTTCTTTATCTTCTACCATATCTAGAATATGCATCTCTTAGGAAGATAAATTTATCCTTTTACTAACACATCTTCAATAATTCCCTTAGGATAAGTCATAGCTTGATCATTGGCGATTCTTGTCTGAGGTGAAATTTCTCCCCAATTAATATTTTAAAAATTGATAGAGGCATTAAATTTATACCTTGCTCCTAAGTCACATAGCTTTTCTATAAAATTTTCTCGATAGCGTAAGGTATAGTGAAACTACCGGTGTCTTTTAATTTTCGAGGAAGCTTTTCTAAATAATTTCTTTGCTCTTCACTTAAGTACGGCAGTTTCATTATCTGTAAATTTTCTTTTTTTATTTAAAATATCTTTCATAAATTTTACATAATTAGGCATTTGTTCTAATGCTTCTACAAAGGGAATATTCTGGTTAATTTTTTTAAAATTTCAAGGAATTTAGAAAATTGCTTATCTTTTTAATGTTGCTTTAGTCGTTGAGAAATGGTGGTGGTGGTTTTCTATAGATATTTTCATAGGGATCGATGAATATTCTAAGTTTTGATCTTCTTGATCCCTTTTCTTTTTCGATTTCCACTTCCTCATTTTACTTTTTGTTTCTTTTGAATTTAGTTTCTAACTCTTTTCACTTCGTAATTATATCTCTTTAATTTGTTCTTTTCCTTGATGCTTTTAGGATTTATTTCCACATTGCGGAAAAGTTCAGGAAATTCTATTGTTTAATGCGGTAGCGATATGTCAAAGTTGAGTTTCAATATTTTTAATTGTTGTTCCTTGATTTTGTAATTGATTTCCTTAAATTTGTAATTGAATTCCTTGATTTTGCGAGTCTTGACCCATTACTCGATATTAATTCTTACATAGATAACTTCTTATCTTTAAATTGAGTGTTATTAAATCCGGAATTGGATAAGAAGGTTTATAATTTGTATTTCCTTGAATAGGGGTTACGTATTGCTTCGAATTCAAAAGTCATCTTCGGACAAAATGGTCATTCGACCCAATTACCAACTCATCGACCAAACAGGTTAACTTTTGACCAAAAAGTTAACTTTGGTCAAAATGGTCAATCCTTGACCCAATGATAAACTCATTGACCGAATAGGTCGACTTTTGACCAAAAAGTTAATTTTGGTCAAAATAGACAATTTTTAACCTAATGACCACCCATTGACTAGGTGAACTTTTGCCCAAAAAGTCAACTTTGTTCAAAATTGTCAATTTTTAACCCAACGACCAACCCGTTGACCCAATAGATCAACTTTTAACCAAAAATTCATTTTAGGTCAAAATGGTCAATTATTGACCCAATTACCAACTCATTGACCAACTAGGACAACTTTTGACCAAAAAGTAACTTTGGTCAAAATGGTCAATTTCTGACCCAATGACCACCACGTTGACCCAATTGGTCAACTTTTGACAAAAAGTAATTTTGGTTAAAATAATCAATTTTTGACCTAAGGACCAATTATTGACCCGATAAGGCAATCTCTGACCAAAAGGTTAATTTTTGTCAAAATGGTCAATCCTTTACCCAAAGACCAACCCATTGACCCAATAGGTCACTTTAGATCAAAAAGTTAAATTTGGTCAAAAAGGTCAATCTCTGACCCAATGACTAACCCATTGACCCAATAGGTCAACATTTGACATAAAAGTCAATTTTGGTCAAAATATTCAATTTTTTACCTAATGACCAATGATTGACCCAGAAAACCAATCTCTGACAAAAAAAGTCAAGTTTCGTCAAAATACCAATCTCGACCCATCAATCTAACAGTCAACCTTTAACCAAAAAGTCAACTTTCGTCAAAATGATCAATCATTGACCCAATAACCAACCCGTTCGCCTAATAGGTGAACTTTTGATCAAAAAGTCAATTTTGGTCAAAATAGTCAATTTTTTGAATTAATGACCAATTATTGACCCAACAAGTCAATCTCTGACAAAAAAGTCAACTTTGGTCAAAATATTCAATCCTTAACCCAATGATAAACACATTAACCCAGTAGGTCAACTTTTGACAAAAAGTTAATTTTGGTCACAATAGTCAATATTTAACCTGATGACCACCCATTGACCCAATAGGTCAACTTTTGACCAAAAGTCATCTTCGATCAAAATGGTCTATTCTTAACCCAATTACCAACTTAGTGACCAAATAGGTCAACTTTTGACAAAAAAGTCGACTTTGGTCAGAATGGTCAATTTATGAACCAATGACCTCCCCGTTCACCCAATGGGTTAACTTTTGACCAAAAATTCAATTTTATGATTTATATTGTGGATATTACACAAGTATACGTATCGTTATAAGTAATATAGGGCTCTAATGGAGTCCTAAATATCGATCCCACAAGGAAATTAGAGAATTTCAAAGACAAATTTAAGTAGACTTACTTACTAATCTAAGTATACGAAAATTAAGAACACTTACATCAAAATAAACTAATGCTTAAAGGTTGAAAATAAGATTTCAGAAAAGTATCTTTCTCCTTGTTTGAGGGAATTAAGTGAATGAAGAATTAAGTGTGTTTTTAATTGTATTGTGTCAAATTGGAGCATTCCTATCCTTTACCCTTTGGTCCAGTTGCAAAGAACATTGACTAGTCTTATATTTGTTTACTGAATCTGCGGCTAAGCTGGGAGGATACCGACTGCCACTTCAGAGCTCCCACATTCCCCTCGCTTGAGGGCTAACACCTACACTTCAGCTCCCAAACAATAAGATCGAATTGAATATTTTATCTACACATCTACACATCTACACTTCAGCTCCCAAACATCTACACTTCAGCTCCCTTTGACTCTTCCTTCCAAGATATAAGACACCAAAATGCTAGACACTTTATCTACTCACTAAAAAGACTCTAGGATGACACTTAAATTACACTTAACTTCCACCCAAATGACACACAACTGATTAGAATTCGTCTATATATATAGAAGGAGTCAAATCTCCAAAGGTTGCTTAAGCACCTCTTCAAAAAGCGTCCATGTTCAATGTATTTTGGCTCTTTTCAACTATCTTGCCGTAGGTGGACTTTTAGAAAATGGGCTAACCGCGCCGATCTCGCTGTCGGCTGGCTCGATCTCGCCGTCAGCGAGTTCCTTATAATATTTTCAAAATCTCTCGGGAAAATCTCACCGTCGGCAGCTTAAATCTCGCCGTCGGCAGGACAGTTCATTTTTTATCATATTGAGTCTCTTTTGCTCCAAATTCGCTTCTTTTGTGCTTTTGCTTTCAAGCATTTATAAATCTTCATTCCTGCAATAAAATAAAGAAAATATCTTTCTTTAAAGTGCAATTTCATATAAAATTGGTATAAATTTCTCAATACATTTTTCTGTGGTCACCCAATAGGTCAACTTTTGACCAAAAGTCAACTTTGGTCAAAATGATCAATCTTTGACCCAACGACCAACTTATTAGCCTAATAAGTCAACTTTTGACCAAAAAGTCAATTTTGGTTAAAATAGTCAATTTTTTAATTACAGATCAATTATTGACCCAATAAGTTAATCTATGACCAAAAAGTCAACTTTGGTCAAAATGGTCAATCATTGACCCAATAGATCAAATTTTGACTAAAAAGTTCACTTAGGTCAAAATGGTCAATCCTTGACACAATGACCAACTCATTGACCGAATAGATCAACCTTTGACCAAAAAGATAACTTTAGTCAAAATGGTCAATCATTGACCAAATGACGAACTCATAGATCCAATTGGTCAACTTTTGACCAAAAAGACAATTTTGGTCAAAATAATCAATTTTTGATCTAATGACCAATTATTGACCCAGTAAGCCAATCTTTGACCAAAAAGTGAACTTTGGTCAAAAAGGTCAATCCTTGACTCAATGACCAACCATTGACCCAATAGGTCAACTTTTGACCAAAAGTCAACTTTGGTCAAAATGATCAATCCTTGACTCAATGTGTCAACTTTTGACCAAAAAGTCAATTTTGGACAAAGTAGTCAAATTTTGAATTAATGACACCCAATATGTCAATCTCTGACCAAAAAGTCAACTTTAGTAAAAATAGTCAATCGTTAACCCAATGACAAACCCACTGACCAAATAGGTCAACTTTTGACCAAAAATTCAATCTAAGTCATAATAGTCAATTTTTGGCCTAATGACCACCGAGTGAACAAATATCTCAACATTTGACCAAAAAGTCAACTTTGCTTAAAATGGCCAATTTTCGACCCAATGACCAAGCTATTGACGCAATAGGTCAACTTTTAACCAAAAAAGTCATATTTGGTCAAAATGGACAACTCTTGACCCAATTACCAACTCATTGACCAAATAGGTCAATTTTTTACCAAAAGGTCAACTTTGGGTAAAATGGTCAATTTCAGACCCTATAGGTTAACGTTTGACAAAACATTAACTATTTTGACCAAAAATTCTACTTTAGTCAAAATAGTCAATCTTTGAAAAAAAGACCAATTATTGACCCAGTAAGTCAATCTCTAACACAAAAGTCAACTTTGGTCAAAATTGTCAAACGTTAACTCAATGACAAACCCATTGACACAATAGGTCAACTTTTGACTAAAAAGTCAATTTTGGTCAAAATAGTCAATTTTTGACCTAATGACCTCCCATTTATCCAGTAGGTCAACTTTTGACCAAAAAGTCAACTTTGGTCAAAATGGTCAATTTTTGACCCAATGACCAACCCATTGATCCAATAGATCAACTGTTGACCAAAAAAGTCAACTTCAGTCAAAATGGTCAATCCTTGACCCAATAACCAACTCATTGACCCAAAAGTACAACTTCTGACCAAAAAGTCAATTTTGGTTAAAATTAACAATTTTAGACCTAATCACCACCTAATTGACCCAAAAGGTCAACTTTTGACTAAAAAGTCAAATTTGATTAAAATGATCAATTTCTGACACAATGACATAAATGTCAACTTTGGTGAAAATGGTCAATCATTTATCCAATGACCAACCCATTTACCCAATTTGTCAACTATTTACTAAAAAGTCAAATTTGGCCAAAATGGTTAATCATTGACCCAATGACCAACTCATTGACCCAATAGGTCAACTTTTGACCAAAAAGTTAATTTTGCACAAAATTATCAATTTTTGACCTAATGACTGCCTCATTGACCTAAATAGGTCAACATTCGAGCAAGAAGACAACTTGGTCAAAATGGTCAATCTTCGACCTAATGACCAACCCATCAGCCTAATAGCTCAACTTTTGACCAAAAAGTCAATTCTGGTCAAAATAGTCAAATTTGACCTAAAGACCACCCATTGACCTAATAGATCAACTATTGACCAAAAAGACAACTTGGTCAAATTGGTCAATTTTTGACCCAATGACCAACTCATTAACCCAATAGATCAACTTTTAACCAAAAATTCATCTTTGGTCAAAATGGTCAATTCTTGACCCAATTACCAACTCATTTACCAAATAGGTCAACTTTTGACAAAAAAGTCAACCTTGGTCAAATTGATCAATTTCTGACCCAGTGATCACCCCGTTGACCAAATGGGTCAACTTTTGACCAAAAATTTAATTTTTATCAAAATAGTCAATTTTTGACGTAATGACCAAAATAGTCAATTTTTTAATTAATGTCCAATTATTAACCAAATAAGTCAATCTCTGACCAAAAAGTCAACTTTCGTCAAAATGGTTAATCCTTGACGCAATGACAAAACACAATGACCCAATAGATCAACTTTTGACCAAAAAGTCAATTTTGGTCAAAATAGTCAATTTTGACCTAATGTGCACCCATTACCCAATATGTCTACTTTTGAACAAAAAGTCAACTTTGGTCAAAATAGTCAATTTTTGACCAAATAGGTCAACTTTTGACCTAAAAGTCTTCTTTGGTCAAAATGGTCAGTTCTTGACTCAATTACCAACTCTTTTACCAAATGGGGTAATTTTTGACAAGAAACTCAACTTTGGTCAAAATGGTCAATTTCTTACCCAATGACCACCCCATTGACCCAATGGATTAACTTTTGACCAAAAATTTAATTTTGGTCAAAATAGGTTAACTTTTGACCATAAAGCCATCTTTGGTCAAAATGATCAATTTTTTGCCCAATGAACACCCTTTTGACCTAATGGGTTAACTTTTAACCAAAAATTCAATTTTGGTCAAAATAGTCAATTTATAACATAATCACCAATTATTGACCCAATAAGTTAATCTCTGAACAAAAAGTCAACTTTGATAAAAAAGGTCAAACCTTGACCCGATGGCAAACTCATTGACCCAATCGGTTAACTTTTGACAAAAATATCAATTTTGGTCAAAATAGTCAAAATTTTGACCTAATGACCACCCTTTGACCCAATAGGTCAACTTTTGACCAAAAAGTCAACTTTGGTTAAAATGGTCAATTTTCGACCCAATGACCAACCCATCGACTCCAATATGTCAACTTTCGATTAAAAAGTCATCCTCGGTCAAAATGATCAATTCTTGACCTAATTACCAACTCATTGACCAAATAGGTCAACTTTTGACTAAAAAGTCAACTTTAGTCAAAATAGTCAATTTTTGACCCTAATGACCACCCCGTTCATCCAATGGGTACTTTTGACCAAAAATTCAAGTTTGGCAAAAATAGTCAATTTTTTATCTAATGACCAATTATTGACCCAATAAGTCAATCTCTGACCAAAAAGTCAATTTTTGTCAAAATGTTCAATCCTTGACCCAATGACAAACCCATTGACCCAATAGGTCAACATTTGACCAAAAAGTCAATTTTGGTAAAAATAGTCAATTTTTGACCTAATGACCACCCATTGACCCATAGCTCAACTTTTGACCAAAAAGTCAACTATGGTCAAAATGGTCAATTTTTGACCCAATGACCTGCCTGTGGACCCAATAGATCAACTTTTAACCAAAAGTCATTTATGGTCAAAATGGTCAATTCTTGACCCAATTAACTACTCTTCGACCAAATAGGTCAACTTTTGACTAAAAAGTCAACTTTGGTCAAAATGGTCAATTCTCGACCCAATGACTACTCCCGTTGACCCAATGGGTCAACTTTTCACCAAAATGTCATCTTCGGTCAAAATGGTTAATTCTTAACCCAATTACCATCTCATTGACCAAATAGGTCAACTATTGACCAAAAAGTGAACTTTGGTCAAAATGATCAATTTCTGACCTAATGACCACCCCGTTGACCTAATAAGTTAACTTTTGACCAAAAATTCAATTTTGGTCAAAAATATGTCAATTTTAAATTAAACACCAATTATTGACCCATAAAGTCAATCTCTGACCAAAACGTCAACTTTTATCAAAATGGTCAATCCGTGACCCAATGACAAAGCCATTGACCCAATAGGACAACCTTTGAATAAAAAGTCAATTTTGGTCAAAACAGTCAATTTTTGACCTAATGACCACCCATTAACCTAATAGGTCAACTTTTGACCAAAAAGTCAACTTTGGTCAAAGTGGTCATGTTTTGACCCCAATCACCAACCCATTGACCCAATCGATAAACTTTTGACCAAAAAGTCATCTTCGGTAAAAAATGGTCAATTCTTGACCCAATTACCAACTCATTGACCAAACAGGTCAACTTTTGACCAAAAAGTCAACTTTGGTCAAAATGGTAAATTTTTGACCCAATGTCCAACTCATTGACCCTATAGATTAACTTTTAACCAAAAAGTCATCTTCAGTCAAAATGATCATTTGTTAACCCAATTACCAACTCATTGACCAAATATGACAACTTTTGATCATAAACTCAACTTTGGCCAAAATGGTCACTTTCTGACCCAATGACCATTTATTGACCCAATAAGTCAATCTTTTACTAAAAAGTAACTTTAGACAAAATGATCAATCCTAGACCCAATCACCAACCCAATGACCCAATAGGTCAACTTTTGACCAAAAAGTCAACTTTGGTCAAAATAGTTAATTTTTGACCTATTGACCAATTATTCACCCAGTAAGCCAATCACTGACAAAAAAGTCAACTTTGGTCAAAATGGTCAATCCATGACCCAATGATCATCCCATTGACCCAATAGGTCAACTTTTGACTAAAAAGTCAACTTTGGTCAAAATGATCAGTCCTTGACGCAATGACGTACCCAATAACCTAATAGGTCAACTTTTGGTCAAAATAGTCAATTCTTGAATTAATGACCTATTATTGACCCAATAAATCAATCTCTGACCAGAAAGTCAACTTTGGTCAAAATGGATAACCCTTGACCAATTAATAAATGGCCCATTGACAGAATAGGTTAACTTTTGACCAAATAGTGAATTTTGGTCAAAATAGTTAATTTTTAACTTAATGACCACCGATTAACCAAATAAGTCCTTTTGACCAAAAAGTCAACTTTGGTCAAAACGGTCAATTTTTTACTTAATGAACAACCTATTGACCCAATAAATCAAATTTTGAACAAAAAGTCATCTTTGGTCAAAATGGTCAATTTCGACTCTAATGACCACCCGTCTATTGATCGATGGTTTAACTTTTGACAAAAAATTTAATTTTGGTCAAAATATTCAATTTTAACCTAATGACCAATTATTGACCCAATAAGTTAATCTTTGACCAAAAATTGAACTTTGATCAAAATGGTCAATCCTTGGCCCAATGACAAGGTAATTGACCCAATAGGTCAACTTTTGACCAAAAAGTCAATTTTGGTCAAAATAGTCTATTTTTGACATAAAGACCACCCACTGACCCAAAAGGCCAACTTTTGACCAAAAGTCAACTTTGGTTAAAATGGTCAATTTTTGACCCAGTGACCAACCCATTGACCAACCCATTGACCAAATAGATCAACTTTTGACAAAAAAACCATCTTTGGTCAAAATGGTCAATTCTTTACCCAATTACCAACTCATTGACCAAATAGGTCAACTTCTGACCAAAAAGTCAACTTTGGTCAAATTAGTAAATTTCTGACATAGTGATCACCCCGTTGACCCAAATGGGTCAACTTTTGACCTTAAATTTAATCTTCGTCAAAATAGTCAATTTTCTTACCTAATGACCAAAATAGTCAATTTTTGAATTAATTACCAATTATTGACCAAATAAGTTAATCTCTGACCAAAAAGTCAACATTGCTCAAAATTTTCAATCGTTGACCCAATAACAAACACATTGACCCAATAGGTCAACTTTTGACCAAAAAGTCAATTTTTATCAAAAAATAGTCAATTTTTAACCTAATGACCAATTATTGACCAAGTAAGATCTCTGCCAAAAAGTCAACTTTGGTCAAAATGGTCAATCCTTGACCCAATGATAAACCCATTGAACAAATATGTCAATTTTTGACCAAAAAGTCAACTTTGGACAAAATAATCAATCCTTGACCTAATGACCAACCCATTAGCTTAATAGGTCATCTTTTGACCAAAAAGTTAATTTTGGTCAAAATAGTCAATTTTTGGTCAAAATAATCAATTTTTTCAAAATAGTCAATTTTTTAATTAATGACCTATTATTGACCCAATAAGTTAATCACTGACCAAAATGTCAACTTTGGTCAAAATGGTCAATCCGTGACCCAAAGACAAACACATTGACCAAATAAGTCAACTTTTTACCAAATAGTCAATTTTGGTCAAAATAGTCCATTTTGATTTAATGAACACCATTGACCCAATAAGTCCACTTTGACCAAAAAGTCAACTTTTGTCAAAATGGTCAATTCTCAATCTAATGACTAACACTTCAATCTAATAAGTCAACTTTCACCAAAAAGTCAACTTTGGTCAAAACAATCAATCCTTAACCCTATGTCCAACAAATTGGCTTAATAGGTCAACATTTGACCAAAAACTCAATTTTGGTCCAAATAGTCAATTTTTGAATTAATGACCAATTATTAACCCAATAAGTCAATCTCTAACCAAAAAGTCAACTTTGGTCAAAATGGTCAATCCTTAACCCAATGACAAACCCATTGACCCAATAGGACAACTTTTGACAAAAAAGTCAATTTTGGTCAAAATAGTCAATTATTTACCCAATGACCACCCATTGACCTAATATGTTAACTTTTGACCTAAAAGTCAACTTTGGTCAAAATGGTCAATTTTTGACCCAATGACCAACCCATTGCTCCAAAAGATCAACTTTTGACCAAAAAGTCATCTTCGGTCAAAATCGTCAATTCTTGACCCAATTACTAACTCATTGACCAAATAGGTCAACTTTTGACCAAAAGTGAACTTTGGTGAAAATAGTCAATTTCTGACCCAATGACCACCCCGTTGACCTAAGAAGTTAACTTTTGACCAAAAATTCAATTTTGGTCAAAAATAGGTCAATTTTTAAATTAATGACCAATTATTGACCCATAAAGTCAATCTCGAACCAAAAAGTCAACTTTAGTCAAAATGGTCAATCCGTGGCCCAATGACATACCCATTGACCCAATGGGATAACCTTTGACCCAAAAAGTCAATTTTGGTCAAAATAGTCAATTTTTGACCTAATGACCACCCAATAACCAAATAGGTCAACTTTTGACCAAAAAGTCAACTTTGGTCAAAGTGGTCAATTTTTGACCCCAATCACCAACCTATTGACCCAATAGATCAACTTTTGACCAAAAGTCATCTTCGGTCAAAATGGTCAATTCATGACCCAATTACCAACTCATTGACCAAACAGGTCAACTTTTGACCATAAAGTCAATTTTGGTCAAAATGGTAATTTTTTGACACAATGTCCAACTCTTTGACCCAATAGATCAACTTTTAACCAAAAAGTCATATGCAGTCAAAATGGTCATTTGTTGACCCAATTACCAACTCATTGACCAAATAGGACAACTTTTGATTATAAAGTCAACTTTGGTCACAATGGTCAATTTTTGACCAAATGACCAATTAGTGACCCAATAAGTCAATCTTTTACTAAAAAGTCAACATTAGACAAAACGGTCAATGCGAGACCCAATCACCAACCCATTTACCCAGAAACTCAACTTTGGTCAAAATGGTTAATTTTTAACCCAATAGGTCAACTTTTGACCAAAAAGTCATCTTTGGTCAAAATGGTCAATTCTTGACTCAATTACCTACTCATTGACCAAATAGGTCAACTTCTCGACTCGTAAAGCTTGAACTTTCGTCAAAATGGTCAATTTCTCCGACTCAATGACCAACCCCGCTGACCTAATAAGTTAAATGTCGAATCAGCAATTCAACTTGGTCGAAAGCAGTCAATTTTAATTAATGACCAATTATCAACTCCATAAAGTCAATCTGCATCAAAATGTCAACTTTAGCCAAAATGGCCGCCTGCGACCCAATGACAAACCCATTTACCCAATAGACAATCTTTGACCAAAAAGTCAATTTTGGTCAAAATAATCAACTTTTGACCTAATAACCACCCATTAACCTAATAGGTCAACTTTTGACCAAAAAGTTAACTTTGGTCAAAGTGGCAATTTTTGACCTCAATCACCAACCCATTGACCCAATAGATCAACTTTTGACCCAAGAGTCATCTTCGGTCAAAATGGTCAATTCTTGACCCAATTACCAACTCATTGACCAAATATGTCAACTTTCGACCAAAAAGTCAACTTTGGTCAAAATGGTAAATTTTTTACCCAATGTCCAACTCATTGACTCAATAGATCAACTTTAAACCAAAAAGTAATCTTCACTCAAAATGGTCATTTGTTGACCCAATTACCAACTCATTGACCAAATACGACAACTTTTGATCATAAAGTCAACTTTGGTCAAAATGATCAATTTCTGACCCAATGACCAATTATTGACCCAATTAGTCAATCTTTTACTAAAAAGTCAACTTTAGACAAAATGGTCAATCCTAGTCCCAATGACCAACCCATTGACCCAATAGGTCAACTTTTGACCAAAAAGTTAACTTTGGTCAAAATAGTCAATTTTTGACCTAAAGAACACCCACTGACCCAAAAGGTCAACTTTTGACTAAAAATTAAACTTTGGTTTAAAAGATCAATTTTTGACCCATTGAACCAAAAGATTAACTTTTGTCCAAAAAATCATCTTTAGTCAAAATGGTCAATTCTTGACCCAATTACCAACTCATTGACCAAATAGGTGAACTTTTGATCAAAAAGTCAACTTCGGTCCCAATGACCACCCCGTTGACCCAATGGGTCAACTTTTGACTAAAAATATAATTTTGGTCAGAAAAATTAATTTTTAACCTAATGACCAGTTATTGAACCAACAAGTCAACTTTGGTCAAAATGGTCAATCCTAGACCCAATGTCCAACCCATTGACCCAATAGTCAACTTTTGACCAAAAAGTTAACTTTGGTCAAAATATTCAATTTTTGACCTAATGACCAATTATTGAACCAGTAAGCCAATCACTGACCAAAAAGTCAACTTTCGTCAAAATGGTCAATTCATGACCCAATGACCATCCCTTTGACCCAATAGGTCAACTTTTGATTAAAAAGTCAACTTTGGTCAAAATGATCAGTCCTTGATGCAATGACAAACCCATTAGCCTAATAGGTCTACTTTTGACCAAATAGTCAATTTTGGTCAAAATAATCAATTTTTTAATTAATGACCTATTATTGACCCAATAAGTCAATCTCTGACTAGAAAATCAACTTTGGTCAAAATGATCAACCCTTGACCCAATGAAAAACCCACTATTTGACTTAATAAGTCAACTTTTGACCAAAAAGTCAACTTTGGTCAAAATGGTCAATTTTTTACCCAATGAACAACCTATTGACCTAATAAATCAAATTTTGAACAAAAAGTCATCTTTCGTTAAAATGATCAATTTCTGACCCAATAACCACCCCGTTGACCGGATGGTTTAACTTTTGACAAAAAATTCAATTTTGGTCAAAATATTCAATTTTAACCTAATGACCAATTATCGATCTCAAGAAGTCAAATTATGACAAAAATTCAACTTTGTCAAAATGGTTAATCCTTGCACTAATGATCTAAGCCATTGACCAATATGTCAACTTTCGACAAAAAAGCACAATTTTGGTCAAAATAATCAATTTTCGACATAAAGACTACCCATCAATCTAATAAAGCTAACTCTCGATCGTAAAGTCAACTTTGGTTAAAATGGTCAATTTTTTGATCCAATGACCAACCCATTGGCCCAATAGATCAACTTTTGACCGAAAAATCATCTTTGGTCAAAATGGTCAATTCTTTACCCAATTACCAACTCATTGACCAAATAGATCAATTTTTAACCAAAAAGTTAACTTTCGTCAAAATGGTCAATTTCTGACCCAGTGATCACCTCGTTGACCCAATGGATCAACTTTTGACCAAAAATTTAATCTTCGTCAAAATAGTCAATTTTTTACCTAATGACAAAAATACTCAATTTTTAATTAATTACCAATTATTGACCAAATAAGTCAATCTCTGACCAAAAAGTCAACTTTGCTCAAAATGGTCAATCGTTAATCTAATGACCAACACATCGACCTAACAGTCAACTTTCGACCAAAAAGTCAATTTTGGTCAAAATAGTCAATTTTCGATCTAATGACCAATTATTGATCTAAGTAAGCTAATCTCCACCAAAAAGTCAACTTCGTCAAAATAATCTAATACTCGATCTAATCACCAACCCATCAACAAATATGTCAACTTTCACCAAAAAGTGAATTTTGGACAAAATGATCAACTTTGACCCAATGACTAACACATCGGCATGCACAGTCAACTTTTGACCAAAAAGTCAATTTTGGTCAAAATAGTCAATTTTGGTCAAAATAATCAATTTTGGTCAAAATAGTCAATTTTGGTCAAAATAGTCAATTTTGGTCAAAATGACATATTATTACCCTATAAGTCAATCACTGATAAAAAAGTCAACTTTGGTCAAAATGGTCAATTCGTGACCCAAAGACAAACCCATCGTATCTAATAGTCAACTTTTGACATAATAGTCAATTTTGGTCAAAATAGTCCATTTTTAATTAAATGTACACAATTGACCCAATAAGCCAACTTTTGACTAAAAAGTCAACTTTTGTCAAAATGGTCAATTTTTAACCAAATGACCAACCATTGACCCAATATATCAACTTTTGAATAAAAAGTCATCTTTTGTCAAAATGGTTAATTTCTGACCCAATGATAACCCCGTTGACCCAATGGGTTAACTTTTGACTAAAAACTCAGTTTTTTGTCAAAATAGTCAATTTTTATCTAATGACCAATTATTGACCTAATAAGTCAATCTCTGACCAAAAATTTAACTTTGGTCAAAATATTCAATCCTTGGCCTCATGACAAACACATTGACCAAATAGGTCAACTTATAACCAAAAAGTCAATTCTGGTCAAAATAGTCAATTTTTGACCTAAAGACCACCCATTAACTCAATAGATCAACTTTTAACCAAAAAGTCAACTTTGGTCAAAATGGTCAATTTTTTACCCAATGACCAACCCATTGAACCCAACAGATAAACTTTTGACCAAAAAATCATCTTTGGTCAAAATGGTCAATTTTTAACCCAATTACCAACTCATTGACCAAATATGTCAACTTTTGACTAAAAAGTCAACCATGGTCAAAATGATCAATTTCTGACCCAATGATCACCCCGTTGACCAAATGGGTCAACTTTTGACCAAAAATTTAATTTTCGTCAAAATAGTCAATTTTTGACCTAATGACCAAAATAGTCACTTTTTTAATTAATGACCAATTATTGACCCAATAAGTCGATCTCTGACCAAAAAGTCAACTTTGGTCAAAATGGTCAAACCTTGACCCAATGACAAACCTATTGACCCAATTGGTCAACTTTTGACCAAAAAGTCAATTTTAATCAAAATAGTCAATTTTTGACCTAATCACTACTCATTGACCTAATAGGTCAACATTTGACCAAAAAGTCAACTTCGGTCAAAATGGTCAATCTATGAACTAATCACCAATTATTTACCCAATAAGCCAATCTCTGAAAAAAAAGTCAACTATGGTAAAAATGGTCAAACTTGACTCAATGACAAACCTATTGACCCAATATGTCAACTTTTGACCAAAATATTAATTTTGGTAAAAAAAAGTAAAATTTTAACTTAATGACCACCCATTGGCTCAATAAGTCAACTTTTGACCAAAAAGTCAACTTTGGTCAAAATGGTCAATTCTTGACCCAATGACAAACACATTGACCAAATAGGTCAACTTTTAACAAAAAGTCATCTTTAGTCAAAATAGTCAATTCTTGACCCAATTAACAACTCATTGACCAAATAGGTCAACTTTTGACCAAAAAGTCAACTTTGGTCAAAATGATTAATTTCTGACTCAATGACCACCCCGTTGACCCAAGGGGTTAACTTTTGACAAAAAAATGTAATTTTGGTCAAAATAATCAATTTTTGACCTAATGACCAATAATTGGCCCGATGAGTCAATCTCTGACCAAATAGTCAAATTTGGTTAAAATTGTCAATCGTTGACCCAAAGACCAAACCATTGACCTAATAGGTCAACTTTTGACCAAAAAGTTAATTTTAGTCAAAATGGTCAATCCTTGACCCAATTACTAACCCATTGACCCAATAGGTCAACTTTTGACCAAAAATTCAAGTTTGATCAAAATAGTCAACTTTTGACCTAATGACCAATTTCGACTCTAAGTAAGTCAATCTCTGACCAAAAGTCAACTTTGGTCAAAATGGTCAATCCTTGACCTAATGACCAACACATTGACCAAATAGGTCAACTTTTGAACCAAAAGTCAACTTTGGTCAAAATGATCAATCCTTGACTTAACGACCAGCCCATTGTCCTAATACGTTAACACTTGACCAAAAAGTCAATTTTGGTCAAAATAGTCATTTTTTAAATTAACGACAAATTATTGACCTAATATGTCAATCTCTGACCAAAAAGTCAAGTTTGGTCAAAAGGCTCAATCCTTGACCCAATAGGACAACTTTGACAAAAAAAGTTAATTTTGGTTAAAATAGTCAATTATTTACCCAATGACCACTCATTGACCTACTAGGTTAACTTTTGACCTAAAAGTCAACTTTGGTTAAAATGGTCAATTTTTGACCCAATGACCAACTCATTGATCTAATAGTTTAACTTTTGACCAAAAAGTCATCTTTTGTCAAAATGGTCAATTCTTGACTCAATTACCAACTCATTGACCAAATATGTGAACTTTTGACCAAAAAGTCAACTTTGGTCAAAATTGTCAATTTCTGACCGAATAACCTCCCTATTGACCCAATGGGTTAACTTTTGACCAAAAATTCAATTTTAGTCAAAATAGTCAATTTTTGAATTAATGGCCAATTATTAACCCATAAAGTCAATCTCGGACCAAAAAGTTAACTTCGTCAAAATGGTTAATCCGTGACCCAATGACAAACCTATTGACCAAATAGGACAACTTTTGACTAAAAAGTCAATTTTGGTCAAATTAGTCAATTTTGGACCTAATGACCACCCATTAACCCAATAGGTCAACTTTTGACCAAAAAGTCAACTTTGGTCAAAATGGTCAATTTTTGACCCCAATGAGCAACCCATTGACCCAATAGATCAACTTTTGACCAAAAAGTCATCCGTGGTCAAAATGCTCAATTCTTGACCCAATTACCAACTTATCGACCAAATAGGTCAACTTTTGACTAAATAGTGAACTTTGGTCAAAATGGTAAATTTTTGACCCAATGTCCAACTCATTGACCTAGTAGATCAACTTTTAACTAAAAAGTTATCTTCAATCAAAATGATCATTTCTTGACCCAATTACCAACTCATTGACCAAATAGGACAACTTTTGATCAAAAAGTCAACTTTGGCCTAAATGGTCAATTTCTGACCCAATGACCATCTCGTTGACCCAATGTGTCAACCTTTGACCAAAAATTTAATTTTGGTCAGAAAAATCAATTTTTGACCTAATGACCAATTTTTGACCCAATAAGTCAATCTCTGACCAAAAAGTAAACTTTGGTCAAAATGGTCAATCCTAGACCCAATGACCAACCCATTGACCCAATATGTCAACTTTTGACCAAAAAGTCAACTTTAATCAAAATAGTTGATTTTTGACCTAATGTCAACTTTTGACCAAATAGTCAATTTTGGTCAAAATAGTCAATTTTTGAATTAATGACATAATTGACCCAATAAGTCAATCTATGACCAAAAATTCAACTTTGCTCAAAATGGTCAATCCTTGGCCCAATGACAAACCCATTGAAGCAATATGTCAACTTTCGACCAAAAAGTCAATTTTGGTCAAAATAGTCAATTTTTGACCTAAAGACCACCCACTGACCCAATAGGTCAACTTTTGACCAAAAAGTCAACTTTAGTTAAAATGGTCAATTTTTGATCCAATGACCAACCCATTGACCCAATAGGTCAACTTTTGACAAAAAAAGTCATCTTTGGTCAAAATGATCAATTCTTGACCCAATTACCAACTCATTGACCAAATAGGTTAACCTTCGACCAAAAAGTCAACTTTGGTCAAAATGGTCAATTTTCGACCCAATGACCACCTCGTTCACCCAATGGGTTAACTTTTGACAAAAAATTCAAGTTTGGTCAAAATAGTTAATTTCTGATCTAATGACCAATTATTGACCTAATAAGTTAATCTCTAAACAAAAAGTCAAGTTTTATAAAAATGGTCAATCCTTGACCCAATGACAAACCCATTGCCCCAATAGGTCAACGTTTGACCAAAAAGTCAAATTTGTTTAAAATAGTCAATTTTTTACCTAATGACCACCCATTGACCCAATAGGTCAACTTTTGACCAAAAACTCAACTTCGGTCAAAATGGTCAATCTTTGACACAATGACCTGCCCGTTGACCAAATAGATCAACTTTTGACTAAATTCAACTTTGGTCAAAACATTCAATTTCTGACCGAATGAGTCAACTTTTGACAAAAAATGTAATTTTGGTCAAAATAATTACTTTTTGACCTAATGACCAATTATTGGCCCAAAGAGTCAATCTCTGACCCAAAAGTCAATTTTCGTCAAAATGGTTAATCCATTACCCAAATAACAAACCATTAACATAATATGTCAACTTTTGACCAAAAAGTCAGCTTTGGTCAAAATGGTCAATCATTGACCCAATGACTAACTCATTGACCAAATAGGTTAACTTTTGATCAAAATGTCAATTTTAGTCAAAATAGTCAATTTTTGACCTAATGATCAATTATTAACCTAGTAAGTCAATCTCTGACCAAAAAGCCAACTTTGATCAAAATGGTCAATCCTTTACCCAATGACCAAACCATTGACCCAATAGGAAAATTTTTGACCAAAAAGTCAACTTTGGTCAAAATGATCAATCCTTGACACAATGACCAACCCATTGGCCTAATAGGTCAACTTTTGACCAAGAAGTCAATTTTGGTCAAAATAGTCAATTTTTGAATTAATGACTAATTATTGACCCAACAAGTCAATCTCTGACCAAAAAGTCAACTTTGGTCAAAATGGTCAATCCTTGACTTAATGACAAACCCATTGACCCAATAGGATAACTTTTGACAAAAAAATCAGTTTTGGTAAAAATAGTCAAATATTTACCTAGTAACCACCCATTAACTCAATAGGTTAACTTTTGACCAAAAAGTCAACTTTGGTCAAAATAGTCAATTTTTTACCCCAAAGAGCAACCCATTGACCTAATAGATCAACTTTTGACCAAAAAGTCATCCTTGGTCAAAATGGTCAATTCTCAAGCCAATTACCAACTCATCGACCAAATAGGTCAACTTTTGACCAAAAAGTGAACTTTAGTCAAAATGGTAAATTTTTGACCCAATGTCCAACTTATTAACCCAATAGATCAACTTTTAACCAAAAAGTCATCTTCAATCAAAATGGTCATTTCTTGACCCAATTACCAACTCATTGACCAAATAGGACAACTTTTGATCGAAAAGTCAACTTTAGCGTAAATGGTCAATTTATGACCCAATGACCACCCTGTTCACCCAATGGGTCAACTTTTGACCAAATAATTAATTTTGGTGAGAAAAATCAATTTTTGACCTAATCACCAATTTTTGACCCAATAAGTCAATCTCTGACTAAAAAGTAAACTTTGGTCAAAATTGTCAATCCTATACCCAATAACCAACCCATTGACCAAATATCTCAACTTTTGACCAAAAAGTCGACTTTGATCAAAATGGTCGATTCATGACCCAATGACCTTTCAATTGACCCAGTAGGTCAACTTTTGACCAAAGTGTAAACTTTGGTCAAAATGACCAATTCTTGACGCAATGACGAACTCATTGTCCTAACAGGTCAACTTTTGACCAAATAGTCAATTTTGGTCAAAATAGTCAATTTTTGAATTAATGACCTATTATTGACCCAATAAGTCAATCTATGACCAAAAATTCAACTTTGCTCAAAATGGTCAATCCTACTTCAACGACAAACCCATCAAGCAATATGTCAACTTTCGACCAAAAAAGTCAATTTTTGCTCAAAATATAAAATTTTCGACCTAAAGACCACCTATCAATCTAATAGGTCAACTTTTGACCAAAAAGTCAACTTTAGTTAAAATGGTCAATTTTTGACCCAATGACCAACCCATTGACCCAATAAGTCAACATTTGACCAAAAAAAGTCATCTTTGGTCAAAATGGTCAATTCTTGACCCAATTACCAACTCATTAACCAAATATGTCGACTTTTGATCAAAAAGTCAACTTTAGTCAAAAATGGTCAATTTATGACCCAATGACCACCCCGTTGACCCAATGGGTCAACTTTTGACAAAAAAATTAATTTTGGTCAGAAAAATCAATTTTTGACCAAATGATCAATTATTGACCCAACAAGTCAATCTCTGACCAAAAAGTCAACTTTAAATGGTCGATCCTAGACCCAATGACCAACCCATTGACCCAATAGATCAACTTTTGGCCAAAAAGTCAACTTTGGTCAAAATTAATCAACTTGACCTAATGACCGTTATCGACTCCAAAGAAGCCAATCTCCGACCAAAAATTCATCTTTGGTCAAAATGGTCAATCCATGACCCAACGACCATCCCATTGACCCAATAGGTCAACTTTTGACCAAAAAGTCAACTTTGGTCAAAATGATTAATCCTCGACGCAATGAAGAACTCATTGGCCTTTTAGATCAACTTTTGACCAAATAGTCAATTTTGGTCAGAATAATTTATTTTTGAATTAATGACCTATTATTGACCCAATAAGTCAATCTATGACCAGAAATTCAACTTTGGTCAAAATGGTCATTCCTTGGCCCAATGACAAACTCATTGACCCAATAGGTCAACTTTTGACCAAAAAGTCAATTTTTGTCAAAATAGTCAATTTTTGTCAAAATAGTCAATTTTTGACCTAAAGACCACCCACTAACTTAATAGGTTAACTTTTGACCAAAAAGTCAACTTTAGTTAAAATGGTCAATTTTTTACCCAATGACCAACACATTGACCCAATAGATCAACTTTTGACCAAAAAAGCATCTTTGCTCAAAATGGTCAATTTTTTATCCAATTCCAACTCATTGACCAAATAGGTGAACTTTTGATCAAAATGTCAACTTTGGTCAAAATAGTCAATTTTTGACCCAATTGCCACCCCGCTGATCCAATGGGTCAAATTTTGACCAAAATTTTAATTTTGGTCAGAAAAATCAAATTTTGACCTAATGAACAATTATTGAACCAATAAGTCAATCTCTGACGAAAAAGTCAACTTTAGTCAAAATACTAATCCTGCACTCCAAGGACCAACCCATTGACCCAACAGTCAAATTTTCACCAAAAAATTAACTTCGGTCAAAATTGTCAATTTTTAATCTAATGACCAATTATCGACTCAGAGTCAATCTTCTCGACCAAAAAGTTAGCTTCGACAAAATGGTTAATCCATGATCCAACGGTTCATCCCATCGACCTAAGTCAACTTTTGACTAAAAAGTAACTTTGGTCAAAATGATCAATCCTTGAAGCAATGACGAACTCATTGGTCTAATAGGTCAACTTTTGACCAAATAGACGATTATGATCAAAATAGTCAATTTTTGAATTAATGACCTATTATTAACCAATAAGTCAATCTTTGACCAGAAAGTCAACTTTGGTCAAAATGTTCAACCCTTGACCCAAATAAAAATTATTGACCCAATAGGTCAACTTTTCGACCAAATAGCAATTTTGGTCAAAATAACTAATTTGACTTAATGACCACTTGATCAATCTAATAAGTCAACTTTCGAACAAAAAGTCATCTTTCGTCAAAATGATCAATTTCTCGATCTAACGACCACCTTCGTTGATCGGATGAGTTAACTTTCGACGAGTAAATTCAATTTCGTCAAAATAAGTCAATTTAACCTAATGACCAATTATCAATCCAATAAGTCAATCTATGACAAAAAATTCAACTTTGGTCAAGATGATCGATTCGCCAAATGACAAACTCATCGACCCAATAGTTAACTTTCGACCAAAAAGTCAATTTTGGTCAAAATAGTTAATTTTTTACCTAAAGACCACCCACAGACCTAATAGGTCAACTTTTGACCAAGAAGTCAACTTTGGTTAAAATGGTCAATTTTTTACCCAATGACCAGCCCATTGACCCAATACATCAACTTTTGACCAAATAATCATTTTTGGTCAAAATGGTCAATTGTTGACCAACATTACCAACTCATTGAACAAATAGGTTAACTTTTGACCAAAAAGTCAACTTTAGTCAAAATGGTCAATTTCTGACGCAGTGATCACCCTGTTGACCTAATGATTCAACTTTTGACCAAAAATTTAATCTTCGTTAAAATAGTCAATTTTTTACCTAATGACCAAAATAGTCAATCTTCAATTAATGACCAATTATCGACCAAATAAGTCAATCTCTCGACTCGTAAAGTCAACCGTACTTAAAATGGTCAATCGTCAATCGAATGACAAACTCATTGACTTAATATGTCAACATTTGACCAAAAAGTCAATTTTGGTCAAAATAGTCAATTTTTGACCTAATGACCATTTATTGACCTAGTAAGCTAATCTATGACCAAAAAGTCAACTTTGCTCAAAATGGTCAATCTTGACCCAATGATCAACCCATTTAACCAATATGTCAACTTTTGACAAAATGATCAATCCCTGACCTAATGACCAACCAATTGGCCTAATAGGCCAACTTTTGACCAAAAAGTCAATCTTGGTCAAAATAATCAATTTTGGTCAAAATAATCAATCTCTGACAAAATTGTCAACTTTGGTTAAAATGGTCAATCCTCGACCCAATGACAAACCCATTGACCCAATAGGTCAACTTTTGACCAAATAGTCAATTTTGGCCAAAAGAGTTAATTTTTGACTTGATGAACACCGGTTAACCTAATAAGTCAACTTTTGACATGGTCAATTTTTGACCCAATGACCAACCTATTGACCCAATAGATCAACTTTTGAACAAAAAGTCATCTCTGGTCAAAACGGTCAATTTCTTACCCAATGACCACTCCGTTAACCCAATGGGTTAACTTTTGGCTAAAAATTAAATTTTTGTCAAAATAGTCAATTTTTACCTTTTGACCTAATAAGTCAATCTCTGACAAAAAATTCAACCTTGGTCAAAATGATCAATCATTTGCCTAATGATAAACACATTGACCCAATAGGTCAACTGTTGACTACAAAGTCAGTTCTGGTCAAAATAGTCAATTTTTAACCAAAAGAACACTCATTGACCCAATAGATCAACTTTTGACCAAAAAGACAACTTTTGTCAAAATGGTCAATTTTTGACCCAATGACCAACCCAATGACCCAATAGATAAACTTTTGACAAAAAATCATCTTTAGTCCAAATAGCTCATTTTCGACCCAATTACTAACTCATCAATTAAATAGGTCAACCTTTGCCTAAAAAGTCAACTATGGTCTAAATGATCAATTTCAATCTAATGACCACCCCTTGCCGACCTAACGAGTCAACTTTTGATTAGTAAAATCAACTTCGACAAAATAACTAATTTTTTAACTAATGAACAAAAATAGCTTAATTTTTCATTAATGACCAATTATCAATCTAATAAGTCAAACTCGACCAAAAAGTCAATTTCGTCAAACGGCCAATCCGACCCAATGATAAATCCATCGACCAAATAAACAATCCACCAAAAGTCAATTTTGGTCCAAATAGTCAATTTTGACCTAATGACCACCCTTTGACCCAATAGGTCAACTTTTGCCCAAAAAGTCAACTTTGGTCAAAATGGTCAATTTTTTACCTAATATGTCTACTTTTAACCACAAAGGCATCTTTGGTCAAAAGGTCAATTCTTGACCAAATAGGTCAACTTTCGTCCAAAAAGCCAACTATGGTCAAAATGGTCAAAATCTAACCCAATGACTTCCCCGTTACCAATCGTTAACTCTCACCAAAAATTCAATTTTGCTAATATATATCAACTTTTCGACCAAAAGTCGATCTTTGGTCAAAATGGTCAATTTCTGACCCAATGACCACCCTATTAACCCAATGGGTTAACTTTCGACCAAAAATTCAATTTTGGTGAAAATAGTCAATTTTTGACCTAATGACCAATTATTGACCCAATATGTCAATCTCTGACCAAAAATTCAACATTATTCAAAAAAGTCAATTCTTGACCCAATGAAAAATGCATTGACCCAATATGTCAACTTTTGACCAAAAAGTCAATTTTGGCTAATAGTCAATTTTTTACCTAATGACTAATTATTGACTCAGTAAGGCAATCTCTGGCCAAAAAGTCAACATTGGTGAAAATGGTTAATGCTTGACCCAATGACCAACTCATTCACCCAATAGGTCAACTTTTGGCTAAAAATCCAAATTTGGTGAAAATGGTCAATTTCTAACCCAATGACCACCTAGTTGACCCAATGAGTCAATCCCTGACAAAAAAAGTTAACTTTTGTCAAACTGGGCAATCCTTGACCCAATGATCAACCCATTGACCCAATATGTTAACTTTTGACCAAAAATTCAACTTTAGTCAAAATGGTTAATCCTTGACCTAATAACCAACCCATTAACCCAGTACGTCAACTTTTGACAAAAAAGTCAACTTTGGTCAAAATAGTCAATTTTTAACCTAATGACCATTTATTGACCCAAGAAGTTAATCTGACTCGAGAAAGTCAACTGGGTCAAAATGATCAACTCTCGACTAAACGACCAACACATTGACCCAAAAGTTAACTTTTGTCCAAAAAGTCAATTTTGGTCAAATAGTCAATTTTAGAATTATTGACCAATTTATGACCTCGTAAGTTAATATCTGACCGAAAGTCAACTCTGGTCAAAATTGTCAATCCTTGACCCCAATGACAAACCTATTGACCAAATTGGTCAACATTTGACCAAAAAGTCAATTTTTGACCTAATGACCACCCATTGACCCAATAGGTCAACTTTTAACTAAAAAATCAACTTTTGTCAAAATGGTCAATTTTTTAACCAATGACCTACCCATTGACCCAATAGGTCAACTTTTGACCAAAAAGTAATCTTTAGTCAAAATGATCAATTCTTGACCCAATTACCAGCTCATTGACTAAATAGGTCAACTTGTGACCAAAAAGTCAACTTTGGTCAAAATGGTCAATTTTTTACCCAATGATCACCCCGTTGACCCAAAGGGTCAAATTTTGACCAAAAATTTAATTTTGGTCAAAGTTTTAAATGTTTGACCTAATGACTAATTGTTGACCCATTAAGTCAATCACGCATCAAAAGTCAATCTCGAGTCAAACTCATCGACCTTCAATCTAATGATAAACCCATTGCACCTAATAAAGTCAACTATCACCAAAAAGTTAACTTTGATCAACATACGTCACTTATTCTAGTGACCACCTCTTTCGACCCCATATGTTAACTTTCGATTAAAAAGTCAATTTTGATTAAAATGGTCAATCCGCGACCTAATGACCAACCCATCGATCTAACAGTCAACTTTCACTAAAAAGTCAACTTCGCCAAGATGATCAACTGGATCACAACGACTAACCCATCGTCCAACAGTCAACTTTCACCAAAAAAATTCTCATAAAATATTCAAGCTTTCAATTAATGACCAATTATTGATCTAATAAGTCAATCTTCACCAAAAAGTCAACTTTAGTCAAAATGATCAACCTCGATCTAAATCTGACTAACGCCATCTGACCCAATAAGTTAACTTTTCACCAAAAACTTCATCTTTCGTCAAATAATCAATTTTACCTACCATCGTAGACCCAATGACAACAACAGTCATCTTTCGGACCACAAAGTCAACTTCAGCCCGAACAGTCAATTCTTTCGGACCCAATGATCAACCCATCGAACTCCAATAGCTCGTCTATTAACTAAAAAGTCTATTTCGGTCAAAAAAGTCAACTAATTCAATGACCAATTTTTTACCCAACAAGCTTAATCCACCAAAGTCAACTTGGCAAATGGTCAATCCTCGATCCAATGACAAACCCATCGACCCAATAAGCTCAATCCTTTGACCAGAAGTCAATTTTGGTCAACAACGACTTGATCTAATGAACACCCATCGACACAATAAAATATCCACCAAAGTCAACTTCAGTCAAAGTGGTCAGTTGTTTGTCCTAATGACTAACCCATCAATCTGGTCAGTTAAACTTTGATCTAAAGTCATCTTGGGTCACATACTAATTTTCGGGTCCAACTACCAACTCAATGACCAACAGACTTTGACCAAAAAGTTAATTTCGGTCAAAATTGGTCAATTTTCTAATCTCACGATTCCTTCTTCGTCGATCTAATAGTCAAACTTCGACTGTACCTCAATTTCGGTCAAAATCGGTTGCTTTTGGATCTTTTACGACCACCATCACCAATTAAGCCAACCTTCACGACAAAAGTCATCTTTTGCCTAATCGTCAATCGTATCCACCATCGACAAACCCATGGTCCCAATGTAGTCAACTTTTTGCATCATGTCAATTTCGGGCTAATAAGCATATCTCCGACAAAAAGTCATCTTTGGTCACAATTATGTCAATCCTGACCCAACGACAAACCCATCGACCGACAGTCAACTCTCGACAAAAATGTTAATTTTGGTCGCAATACCAATTTTTTACCTAATGACCACTCCATTAACTTCCGGATCGGTCAAGTTTGAACCAAAACATCAACTTTGGTCAAAATTTGGTCAATTCTTCGACCCAATGACCAACCCATCGGATCTCGACAGATCGTACCTTGATAAAAGAGTTATCTTCTCGCCAAAATTGGCTAATTCTTTGACCTAATTTCCTAGCCTATCGACCAATGGCTTGAATTTTAATCCAAAAAGTCAACTCTTGGTCAAAATGTTAATTTCTTTGACCTAATTACTAACTCATATTTAATAATAAGATAAACTGCGACAAAAGACAACTTCGGTCAAAATGGTCAATTTCTTCACCAATGACTTCAACTCTCAAGGCCTAACGAGTTAACTTTCGATAAAACAATTCTATCGTCAAAATAACGTGCTTCGGATCGATCATGACCACCATTGACCAAATAAGTTCGATCTTCCTGATTCAGTACGTCAACTTCGTCAAACGGTAACCACCCAACAGATCAACTTTCGACCAAAAGTCAATTTTGGTCGAAATAATCTATATTTTTTACTTAAAGACTACATATCAATTCAATAGTCAACTTTGATCAAAAGTTAATTTTGGTCAAAATAATCAATTTTTTGACTTATGACCACCCATCGACCCATTGGCGTCAACTTGATCAAAAGCTCAACTTTCACACATTTTCATTAATTTACCCAAAGACTAACTGATTGACGCAATAGATCAACTTTTCACCAAAAAAGTCATCTTTTGTCAAAATGGTCAATTCATGACCTAATTACAAACTCATCGACTAAATAGATCAACTTACCAAAAGTCAACTTCGTCAAATGCCATCAATCTAAGTTAACTCACGGCCAATCTCACTAAAAATTTAATTTTGTTAAAAATAGACAATTTCTGACCAATAAGTCAACCCATTGACCAACAAGTCAACCAATTTTAACTTTTGATCAATTATTGACCGAATAAGTCAATCACCACCAAAGTCAACTTGGTCAAAATGGTCAATTATCAACTTATGACCAACCCATCACCCAATAGTCAATTCACAAACTCTCGACCTAATGAACAACTCCATCGACCCAATAATAACTATCGACCAAAAAGTCAAATTTGGTCAAAAATGTATACACCTAATGACCACCAAATTACGCAACAGGTTAACTTTTGACCAAAAAGTCAACTTTGGTGAAAATTGTCAATTTTTGACCTAATGATTAACACATTGACCCATTAAGTTGACTTTTAACCAAAAAGTCAACTTTGGCCAAAGTGATCATTTTTTGGTCGAAATTGCCAATCTTCTACTCACTCAAAAACCCATAAACCTATATGTCAACATTTAACCAAAAAGTCAACTTTGGTCAAAATGGTCAATCCTTGGCACAATGACCAATGCATTGACCCAATAGGTCACCTTTTGACCAACAAGTTAATTTTGGTCAAAATTATCAATTGTTGACCTAATGACCGCCTCATTAACGAAATAAGTCAACTTTTGACAAAAAAAGAAGTTCGTTTTCAGCCGACAATTTCTAACCTAATGACTAACCCATTAACCCATTAGATCAACTTTTGACCAAAACGACAACTTTGTTCAAAATGCTCAATCATTGACCTAATGACCAACCTACAGACCCAATAGGTCAACTTTACCACAATAGTCAACATTCGTCACAAAAGTTAATTTTGGTCACAATAGTTAATTTTTGACCTAATGACCATCCCATTGACCCAATAAGGCAACTTTAGTCAAAATGGTCAAATTCTGACCCAATGAACACCCCGTCAATCCCGATGGGTTAACTTTCGACCAAAAACTTCAATTTTGCAATAAAATAGTCAATTTTCGACTCCGACGAGCAATTATCGACCAAATAAGTCACTAATCTCTCGACCAAAAGTCAACCTTGGTCAAAATGGTCAACTCCTCGACACTAATGACCAATCCCATTGTGCCCAATAGTCATCTTTCAACAAAAAGTCAATTTTTGTCAAAATAGTTAATTTTGACCTAATAATCGCCCATCGATCCAATTCAGTCAACTTTTCACTCAAAAAGTCAACTTCTTGGTCAAATGAGTCAATCCTCGACCCAATGACCAACCCATCGACTCATCAGTGAACTTTCGACCAAAAAGTAAATTTGGCACAAAGGCCATTTCTTACTACCTAATCACCAATTATCGATCCAAAGCCAATCTTTCCGACCAAAAAGTCAACTTTGTCAAAATTTTCAATCCTCGAATCCAAAGACTAAGCCACGATTCAATATGTCAACTTTTCGACCGAAAAGTCAACTTCGGTCAAAATTATCAAATCTCGACCTAATGACCAACCCATTCGCCTAACAGTCAACTATCGACCAAAAAGTTAATTTTGATTAATGACACTTAATTAATTACCAATTATCAATCTAATAAGTCGACCTCCGACAAAGATCAACTTCGTCAAAATGGTCAATCTTTAACCCAATGACAAACACTGCTGACCCAACAGTCAACTTTTAACCAAGTAGTCAAATTGGGTCAAAATAACAACTTTCGACCCAATGACCACCATTTACTCCATCAGTCAACTTGATTCGACGAAAGTCAACATCGTCACACAATATACTAATTCTCGACACAATGACCAACCCATCGACCCAACAGTATCAACTTTTCGACGAAACAATCATCTTCGGCCAAAATTGTCAATTCTCGAATTCAATTACCAACCCAACGACCAACAGTCAATCTCGACCAAAAAAGTCTACTTCGTCATAATTGGCCAATTTCTAACTCAGTGGACATCCCCGTCGACCATAAATGGCTCAACTTTTCGAACCAAAAATTTTATTTTACCAAATTAATCAATTTTTTACCTAATGATTAATTATCGACTCAAAAGCTCAACTCTCGATCAAAATTGGCCAATCCGCACCCAACGACCAACCCATTAACTCCACCGGGTCAACTTTCGACTCAAAAAGTCAACTCTCGTCAAAATGGTCATTCCGACCCAATGACCCAAGCTGCTTTAACTTTTGACCAAAAGTCAATTTTTTGTCAAAATAGTCAATTTTTGACCTAATGACCAATTATTGACCCAGTAAGCCGCTCTATGACCAATAAGTTCAATTGGTCAAAATGGTCAATCCTTGACCAAATGACCAACCCATTGACCCAATAAGTCAACTTTTGACCAAAATGTCAACTTTAGTTAAAATGATCAATCTCGAATTCCGTTGCACCAACATACATCGGCCTAACATGGCCAACTTTCGATAAAAAAGCTCAATTTTCATCAAAATAAGCTTAATTTTTAAACTAATGACCAATTATTCACCCAATAAGTCAATCTCTCGACTGTAAAGTCGCCTTGCGCCAAAACGGCCAAACCTCGACCAAAACGACCAACCGATCGACTCCAACAGTGGCCAACTTTCGACCCAGCAATCAATTCTTGGTCAAAATGTACCAATTTTTCACCTAATGAACACCCATCGACTCCAACAGTCAACTTTTGACTCAAAAAGTCAACTTCGGGTCAAAATGGTCAATTTTACCCAATCACCAACCGATCGACCCAATATGTCAACTGAATTAAATCTCCTCGACCAAAAAGTCAACTTCGATCAAACGACCATCCTCACCCAATGAAAAACCAATCGACCTAAGAGATCAACTCGACCAAAAACTAAATTCGTCAAATTGTCTACTTGACGAATGACAACCCATCAATTCCAATAAACAATCTGGCTCAAAAAGTCAACTTTTGTTAAAATGATCAATTTTAAGCTAGCGATCAACCTATCGAATTCAATGGGATCAATTTGATCAAAAAGTCATCTTCATTAAAATAGTCAATTCGACCTAATTACCAACTCATTGATTTCAATCAATAACATTCGACTCAAAAAGTCAACATTTTGTCAAATGGCCAATTTCTAACCTATATCAATTCACCCCGTCGACCCAATGAGTTAACTTTTCGACCAAAATTTAATTTTTCACAAAATAATAAATTTTCGAATCTACCCACTCAATTATTAACCCAATAAGTCAATCTCTGACCAAAAAGACAACTTTTGTCAAAATGGTCAATCCTTGACCCAATGACCAACCAATTGACCCAATAACTCAACTTTTGACCAAAAAGTCAACTTTGGTCACAATGGACAATCCTTTACCCAATGACCAACTCATTGACCCAACATGTTAATTTTTGTCCAAAAAGTCAATTTTCAATTCAAAATAGTCAATTTGTCGACCTAATGACTAATTTTTCGACCCAACAGTCAATCTTCTCGACACAAAAGTCAACTTCGTCGAAAATGGTTAATCCTTCGAATCCAAATGACCAACCTATCGACCAACCCACAGTCAACTTTCGACCAAAAGGCAACTTTGGCCAAAATGGTGAATCTTCGACCCAATGACCAACCCAATACGTCCTAACAGGACAACTTTCGACGAAAAAGCTCAATTTTGGCCAAAATGTGTCAATTGTTTACCTAATGGACCAACCATCGAATCTAGATAAGGTCAATCTCCGACCGTAAAGTCATACTTCGGTCAAATTGGCCAATCCTTCGACCCGATGACAAACGCATCGACCTAACATGTCAAACTTGCGGCGAAAATGGTCAACTTCGTCATACAATTAATTTTCGACCTAACGACCACCCATCGAATCTAACATGTCAACTTTCGACCAAAAAGTCAACTTTGGCTAAAATGGCGTAATCCTCGACTCATTGAGCAACCCATCGACCTAACAAGTCAACTTCTGACCAAAAAAAAGTCACATTCTGCTCAAAACGGTCAATTCTCGACCCAATGACCGCCTCGTCGACCTAACAGTCAACTTCGACCTAATAAGCCGAACTTGGTCAAAATGGTCAATCCTCGACCCAATGACCATCCCATCGACCCAATATGTCAACTTTTCGACCAAAGTCTTAATTTCTGATCAAAATATTCAATTTCTAACCTAATGACTCATTATCAACCCAAGAAGCCAATCTCTCGACAAAAAAGCCAACTTTGTACCAAATGGTCAATCTCGACCTAGCGACTCAACCTATCAATCTAACAGTCAACTTTCAATTAAAAATAACTTTTGCCAAAATGGTCACTTTTAACCTAATGACAAACTCATTGATCAATAGGTCTACTTTCACCAAAAAGTTAATTTTGGTCAAAATAAATAATTTTCGACATAATGACCAATTATTAAACCAAAGAAGTCAACACCATAAATAACTTTGGTCAAATGATTAATCCATGACATTAACGTTCAACATATCAATTATATAGTCAACTTTTGATCAAAAAGCGAATTTCTTGGTCAAATTACGACCACCTAATGACTAACCCATTGGCCTCTTAGGTCAATAATTTACCAAAAAGTCAATTTTGGGCAAAATAAATTAATTTTTCGATTAATACCAATCATCGACCCAATAACTCAATCTTCACTAAAAAGCCAACTTCGTCAAAATGATCAATTCTGCATATAATGACTAACTAATTGACCTAACAGTTAACATTCATTCAAAAACATGATCTTTAGGGGTCAAATGATCACCATACCACCATTTACTCATTGACTAAATAAGAACTTTTGACCAAAAAGTCAACTTTGGTCATAATGGTCAATTCCTGACCCAAAGACCTCCACTTTGACAAAAAATTTAATTTTTATCAAAATAATCAATTTTTCACCTAATGATCCAATAAGTCAATCTCTGACCAAAAAGTCAACTTTGATCAAAATGGTTATTCCTCAATCTTACCACCAACCCATCGACTATCAGTGAACCACCTAAAAGTCAACTTTGTCAAAAAGGTCAATCCGAATCTAATGACTAACCCATCAATCTAACAGTCAACTTTTCACCAAAATCAATTTTGGTCAAAATAAATAATTTTTCACCAAATAACTAATTATCAATCTAACAAGCCAATCTTTCACCAAAATAAATAATCCGACCTAATGACAAACCCATTGATCCAAGAGTCAACTTTCGAATTAAAAAGTCAATCTCATTAAAATGGTCAATTCTCAATCAATGACTAACCCGCCTAATGTGTCAACTTCACTAAAAAGTCAATTTCAATAAAATAATCAATTTTCAATCTAACACCAAGCATTAACCAATGTTTCAATCTGCTAAAAAGGTCAACTTTGGTCAAAATGGTTAACTTTCAATCTTAGACTAACCCATCGAATTTCAATAGATGAACCACCAAAATACCTTGGTCAAAATAGTCAATTTTGGTCAAAATAGTCAATTTTTGACTGATCGACTATCCCGCTGACTAAATCATGAATCCGGACCAAATGCGAACTTTTATTAAATGATTAATTTCAACAATGACAAAAATTAAACTTTACTAAAATAATAATAATGCAACAATGTTAATATGCTAATAATACGCTAATTGGCAATTTTGATAATGGCCACCATTGATAATAACCATTAAACCTAATAGCCAACATTTCACACCAAAATCACTTGGACAAAATAATATTTTACTAATACCACGACAACAATGTTAATTGATAAAATAGTTTGTTGAATAGCATCACGACTTCAATAATAACCTAATAGCCTATTGATTTATTAAAAGTCGTTTAATTCAGTTACTACTGAGCATAATGATTTCTTCATCACCTAATGGATAACTTACTGTAATAAATTTTTTGGTCATTGATTTACTTTTTATCAAAACAATTTGATTGACTTAATGTCATTCATGACGGAAATAACTTTATTTCCAATTACAATCTTCACCAATGCCATCCTTTTCACCCAACAGTCAACTTTCACCAAAAAAGTCAAATTTTGTCAAAATGGTCAATCCGACCCAATGACTAAATCCCATCGAATTCCAAGAGTTCAACTTTTCGATCAAGAAGTTGATTTTGGTCAAAATCACTTCAAATTCTAATGACCTCCCACTAACCCATTAAGTGAACTTTTCACCAAAAGACAAGTTCGTTAAAATGGTTTCCTCGACCTAATGACCAACCCATTAACCCAATGAAAACTTTCGACAAAAATGTCAACTTTAGTTAAAATGGTCAACTTCGATCTAATGACCAACTCTAGACCCAATAGGTCAACTCGACCAAAAATACCAATTTCGACCTAATGACCAATTATCGAATCTCAATAAGCTCAATCTTCGACTAAAAGGTCAACTTCGATCAAAATGACCAACTTCGACCCAATGACCAACCCATCGACCCCATAAAGCCAACTTCGACAAAAAGGCGAACCTTAGCAAAAATAACCAATCCTTGACACAATGACCAACTCATCGACACAATAGGTCAACTTTTGACCAAAAAAATAATTTTGGTCAATATATTCAATTTTTTACCTAATGACCACCCCTTTGACCCAATATGTCAACTTTTGACCAAAAAGTCAACTTTGGTCAAAATGCTCAATTTCTCACCCAATGACCACCACGATCAATCTAACTACTAACTTTCGACCAAAGTCAATTTGGCCAAAATGGTCACCTTTGACCCACGACCACCCCATCAATCTACATCAGTCAACTTTTGATAAAATAATTTAATTTTGGTCAAAATAATCAATTTTTCACCTAATAACAATTATTTACCCAATAAGTCAATCTTTGACCAAAAAGTCAACTTTGTTTAGAATGGTCAATTCTCGAATTAAACGACCAACCAATCGACCAATAGTCAACATTCACCAAAAAGTCATAAACGTTAAAATGCCAATTTTACCTAATGACTCAATTTTTAACCCAATACCTAACCTACAGTACAGTCACCCATCAAATACTCAACTTTTCACCCAATGATCACCATGGATCACTGTGTCAATTTTCGACCAAAAAGTCATTTTGTCAAAATGATCGATTTCGACCAAAGATCCACCCCTAAGTATCGAGTTAATTTCATAAAAAAATTTAATTTTGGCTCAAAATAATCAACTTTGACCCAATGAACAATTATTTACCCAATAGTCAATCTCTCGACCGAAGTCAAATTTGTGTCGTAATGGTCAATCCTAATTAAATGACCAACCCATCAATCTAATAAGTCAACTTTTGACCAAAAAGTAAATTTTGGTCAAAATAGTCAATTTTTTACCTAATGAACACCCCATTAACCCAATAAGTCATTTTTTGACCAAAATGTCAATTTTGGTCAAAATGCTCAATCCTTGACACAATGACTTACCCATCCAATTGGTCAACTTTTGACAAAAAAGTAAATTTTGGTCAAAATTGTCAATTTTTAACCTAACAACCACCCAATTGTTCCAATATGTCAACTTTTGACCAAAAAGTAAACTTTAGTTAAAATGGTCAATTTCTGGCCCAATAACCAACCCATTGACCCAATAGGTCAACTTTTGGCCAAAAAGATAACTTTGGTCAAAACGATCAATCATTGACCCAATGACCAACCCATTAACTAAATGTGTCAACTTTTGACCAAAAAGTCAATTTTGGTTAAAATAGTCAATTATTGATCAATGTCCATCCCATTGACCAAATATACGAACTTTTGACCAAAAAGTCAACTTTAGTCAAAATAGTTAAATTCCCACCCAATGACCAAAAAGTCAACTGTTGTGTCACTAACTTGATCTAATAAAGCAATACGTAACTGAACGAAGTACAT